>JAJMGU010000009.1:451508-477678 GCA_030582675.1 Suhomyces sp. yHQL142
AATGGGGCGTCCGAATGTAAGTCTGGTCCTTCATGAGTGTAACTCTTATCAATATGTGTCATTATGATAGAAAAGAAGCAAAAGTTTATTGATAATCTCTTCGAGTTAAGCCGGAGAATGTTATCGGGAAACTTGTCCGCTAAAAGGTAAAGTCTATGGAGCGAGAGCTAGTAGTCTTTCTATTCTCTTCGAAGTAAAGTCAAACATCTTTTTCAAAAAAGTTTCTCTTCTCTCAAGTAGTTATCTATAAACAGGAAATTCTAGTGCCATCATACATCCTTGTAAGACGAGGGCTTTGGATTGAAAGGAAAACGAGGTATATTTTAGTAACAGTCTAAATGAGCTTTTACAGCTTGTAAGCTTTCTAAACTGAAGTAGGAATCGGGACCACGGAATCAATTATAACCAAATCATAACAGTCCAACAACTTGATTATAAAAAGATCTTTGTAAGTTGTTTATTTCGTCTTGTGGGAAATGCAGGTTTCTACTTACTAAACTGGAGAATCTCAGAAGATCGTAACTTCGTGTAGGCACGTTGCGGATGTTGACTTCCCTATTCGTCCACACTGTAACAGGACGATTTTGAGCTTAATTTGGGCGATAATAAATTTGAGATCTACCTAAGGTTCGAATTTGTCGAAAACCCTATAAAAGGTGTAATGATGTCATTTTCATCTTGATTAAAACCCTGTGGAAAACTTTACAACGCTTCTCTCTATCAACTCTGCAACAAACAAACTTGCTATTACATCGTGATATTAAATGGTGGCAAAAAGAGCCCGAAATGCATGTAATTCGGATCATGGACTCTGTTATATGTAGATGTAATCCTTCTTACATACTAAATCTGTTTGTTATTATTGACGATTGAGCAAGACTTGACGCACAGTTTGCTGCATTTTATGTGCTATAATTGAGATCCACCCAGAGGTTTTTTGAACAACATGAACGAAACGACGTCACACCTGGTCATTAGAAGCCCATGAAGCTAGAGAAATGCAGGAGTCATATTCTCACAGTTCCGGATTTAACAGCTCATATGATGGTGTTAGTTGGGGCTCCGATGGATTATGATCTCGAGCTGGCCAGTGTATAGTTATGCAGCGATCAGCTCAACAACTTTATTTGGTAGATTTGTTTTGAATTGGGTGGTATGAATCCAATTTCCACTGGGGTGGTTTGAATTCGAATGTGTGGATGGGCTAATTTGTTGTGATGGTTGTGAATACTGGTTGTGATTTGCTCACATTTTGAGAATTGGGACTATGGTAAAGTCTTCTGTTCAACGGTTTAAGCTAACGGTCTAAATCAAATCCAAGACCAGCAACACTTCCCACCAAGACCAAATTTTTCTTATCCACACCCCTTGCCTCCACATAGTTCTTTAAGGGGCACCAATAGTTTTGCTTCTCGAAGTAGCATTCATGTCTTTTTTGGGGGACATTAGGAGCGCAGTTTTGCATATTTTTTTTCAGTGCCGGCTATGACGTAAGATTCTATTATGATCTCAAAATCATGTAGGAAGGAACACACTAAAGAGGCTCAACTAAAATAATAGGTGTGATGGGTGTTAGCACGCTAAAATCAGGGGCACAATTATGTTTGGGTGTTTCGGAAACTGTTCGGCTCAAGGGGTAACTTTAACATATTGTCTGGTGTGGAATGTTTGATTTAGCAAGTATCGGTGTTGGGGTGTGAGCAAAAAAAGCGTGGTCCTATTGTTACTCATGGCTTGGAACTGCGTATGTTCGCACTAACCGAGTGACACGGAAGTCATTTAACACAGGAGGTACACGAAATTATGGGAGTAGCATCAATCAGTATTGTTTCAGCTTCTTGATACGGAGCACAAATCATGGTTCAAGGTCATTGGACTAATTAGCTTTCCAACTTGATGATAATGCACATGTTGAAAATATTTTGCAACTACAATATGACGCGATAGTGAGCGACTTTTAGTTACGGCCAAGTGTATGAACGTAGCTCATAAGGATCGTGATGATCATGCTCGAAGAAGGTAAGGAGGTAAATCTTCAGGGTGGCCTATCTAGTCTTGGTCTTCTTCGTCCTAAAGAAGAATCCCAAGAGGGATACTGGACAAACTCGCTTGGCTGCATGTGCGATTGTAGATTTGTTTCAAAATGATATGCTACCAATAGAGCCATAAATAGCACAGAAATGGCAACACCGATACTAACGGCAGGTAACGACATGTACCGTGCCTGTAAATTTCAACCTCAACAAGGCCCATTAGTGTATCTCTGTATACCCCACTAACCTATTGTGACCAGCTGATCATGGTACATTCCAACTATTATGGCGCTCGATGCAATGTTGACGAGGAAGTTTTACGCTCAAAAACCCCCCGAGAATGTAAACAAATCCACGATTACCTAAGATACAACAGAAGTTGAGCTAAGCTATTGTTTAGGAACTTTGTGGCTACTGACTAGGTTTTTCCCCCTTGCATTGTTGTCTATTCGAAACGTACACAAAACGACCTTGTTCCTGAATTTTGAAGTCGATTTGAAGCCCTGTTTGGGATGCAGCCCCTGGCTATGGACCTTGTCGATGTGGACCAATTGTATATATAAAGGCAGCTCCCATCTTTTGAACCAACGATTTCGAACTACATAACTTAATACCATCTAACTCCACATCTACGAAATACCCACCAAATATGTCCATATTGATAGATCCTTCTGCAACTCATACTACTAGTCTTGCCTCGGCGTCAATAACCCAGCTTATATCTGGTGCCACTGGTGTTGATGCTAACTACGGTAGCAGTCTGTTGGTGACAACTCCGCTCAATGTTGATCAGGGTTTGCTTATACAAAGTGAAGGTGCCAGCACCCAAGTTGGTTCATTTAGCGAAGCTTCAGATTTACACACATTGACTCTTCGTACCACTACCAACGGTAAGAACCACGCTCAAAAGTCGCAGTTGGCCTCGGCAACATCATCTTCTCCCGCCAACAAAATTCACATTGCTGGCGACAAGAGCGGAATATCGAAGGTCGCCTTAATAATGAGCTCAGTGTTTGTTTGCACTTTCTTGGCCGCTTTGTAAGGCTCCGATTTATGATTAATGATTAATGTCCCAACCCCAAATTTCGACTCTACAAGTCGCGGAAATTTTTTTTCAAAGCCAACTACTACGACCACACAATATAACAATCGTAAGTTGCCCCGACTGCGGACCATCTATTTTGTACCGCTATGAGCTATTACACATTTAGTTAAATTGTTCAAGTCGAACGATGTTTGTTCATCGTCCCAGAACTAGTCTACTGACAAGGTTGTGGGACTAGACCAGTCTCAGACTGCGCACCAATATTAAGGTATATATAATACACCCACGAAGCTCTAGCTTCAGCTTCCATACCTAAACTTCCAATGCATTATCATGTATAGCAATAAAGTCTATTACTGTTACTATTGAAACCTATCTCTGTAGTGGTGAGCCCTATTTCCCTAGTACATGGTATAAATCCTTTGTACGTCAACACTTATTCTCGTGGCCCTACCAAATTCTCTACAAAATAGAATGCAACAATAGACTAGTAATAGGCCAATATGCAGTGCCTATTGTTTGATATAGGTATTTACCAGAAGAGAACGATATTGTAATCAGGGGCTTGTTCACTTTTCTTGTTGCATTTTCTGAACCGCGTATTACACCGCAATTAGTGGGTCGTGGTCTCGGACCATATAATCTTTCCAGAATAAGCTTTTTTGAGCTTACATTGCAAGAGTTTTTCATTGCAACGGGGCTTACTGACGGGTATGGATGATTAAAAGCGGTTAAATGGGATCAATAAAGTGAAATAGGATGAAGTGCCGAATTTGGTTATACAACTAGTTGAGGAAGTAATGTAAGAGCTTTAAAAACCTACTACCAATTAACCAATACGTATGGATATCCAAGTTCCATTCCGTTTAGGTCCAATAAGCTCGACTTCAAATATCGGTCAGGTATCGGCAAACATGTAATAATCCTTCCATTCTTGGTGTTTCATATGGCTTTTCTACTATCCTTCAGTTTGGCTTATTTTTCCATCCACTCTCGTTTCTAGCTCATTGATTCTGCCAATCTTTTATGACTCGATATTATTTTTCAGTAATCAATATTATTGTAAATATAGCATCCACTACACAAATGCGCCTGACCCACTTATTTCCTACTTTCCTCGCTACATGTACCTTCGTATACAACTATGCAAAGGTATCGCGAATCGCCCACACTACAAGGTGATTGTCTACCTTTTTATTGTCTTCTCTACATATAAATCTATAGCGGTGAGCTTGAGAATTATTATCTGTACGCGTGGATTTTAGCTGCGAAACTTTACGGGATGACTACTGTAACGTATTCAAGTTAACATTTACAAAAGACATATTGTTACTGATGGATTTGATCGTGTTCCAATTGTAGTATACTTTTCTCCTACACCTTTCGATTGTTTTGATACTAATGATACTCATCCCTTCGTATATAGTTGTTGCCTCGTATTTCAAATTGCTATTATTGATGATCAACTATTCCAAAAATGGGTCATGAGGAAGCCCATCTTGCCAGTTACGGTATACTTCCCTAAAAAACCGTACCCCCATTCCCACATCCTTATACCCTGTGGAGCTTCGGAATCCGTGCATGGCCAATATTGGTAACCCAATGTCGATAATATACGCGGCACCATTGATACCTCTGCTAGAACTACTCATAATTGGTCCTATTGTACCTCCCAGGCGAGCATCGTTTCTGATTTGGAATAATTGAAGCTTTATCCCTGGTAAGTATTTATCGACTATCTCTGACAAGAACGCGTATCCTTCACTGTCACTTAACACGGTCTGGTTCGCATTGAATTTTATACTTGGTCCTGTGTTGGGTAAGGGGGAATGTCCTTCCAAATATGCATATTGGTAGTTTGGATTTAGAGCATGAGTCACGTCTGACGACAAAAATACTGTCTTTTTCAAAAGTTGAGCAAACTTTTCTGACGGCAGAGGCAAATGACGACTGCTCACAATCAGTCTCAACACATCCAGCAAAAACCCGCCCCCAGCACCAGTTCTGGTTTTACTTCCAATCTCTTCATTATTGGCAAAATAAACCCCAGCTAATCCTTCATAGTCTTCAAGTTCTCTTTCCAATAAGAAAGACTTGCTGAATTCAAGTAAACCATAAATGGCATCGAATGAACATAATCTATCATCCAAGCTTGAAGCATGAATGAACTCCAGCGATAAACCACCCCTAACAGCAGGTTGAACATCATTCAAATATAGATCGATATCAATTATATCTGCGATATCTGCTTTGGCAAGTGAGCTCACTAAACGAAGTAATGACAACGAGTGTCTTGCCAATAATGGTGAAGATCTTTCTTCGGCAGTTGGATCCAACTTGGCACCTCCGAAACCAATTATTGGAACTGCTTGTGTTTGCTTGTTTGGTGACGTTAATGGAGCCAAGTGTTCTGCCAAAGATGGAATAATTGCCACTGGTTTGCTACCGGTTGAAATCAATCTACGAGATATTTTTCCGTTCTTTTCTCTTACCAATACAGCACCCGAGAGTCCTAAATCTCTGTCAAGCCATCCGAACCCCAAAGACCCGGAATATGGTGCTACTCCTAATAATTCGTAGCCTTCTGCAGTATTGTTTATCAGTCCCCCAGGATTAATTTTGACACTAAGAGCATCAGTATGAGTTCCCACAAAACAGCTACCTCTATCAGGAGACCATTTTCCACCCACGATAAACGCAATTAGCGTCAAGTCATCTTTGACAGTGTAATAAAACCCAGGCTGGGAATACTCTCCACGCTGGTTATCTTTTATTTCCTTAAACCCATTATTTTCTAAAACCGACTTGAAATGAGTAATAAAATGGTACGATGTAGGACATTTGTTCATGGTGTCAATGAACTGTTCGGAATAGGCATTATAGTAAGTTTCGAATCCATCTCCAACAGGAACCTGCGATATGGCCATCTTGGGTAGCTTGTAAGCATAAGAACCTTCAATGGGAAATGTCTCTTCGAATTTGGGGGGAGGTGTTTGTGCCTCATCATCTGTAGCATTAAGTTCATCGAACTCTTCCTCGGTGGATACGTCTTCGTTGATATCTGTGTCGTCTCCCGTTCCATACCAATCATCGTCGGTGGAGATGATCCCGCCATCTTTGTCCAAAAGGGCAAAGGTCTCTCTTACTTCTTTTAGTTCCTTGTTATTCTTCAAGTCCATGTTGAATAGTCGATAGTTAAATGTTCAGGGTATTGATTGGCCAAAACAGTCCAGTGAAATCTATATCACTTAATTGGCGCAATCGCTAGAGAATAAGGTGGCAGCTCCTCAAAATCAACTCGTGGTGACTAATTGGTGTGCTGTGTTGGTAGTAAAATTAGTGTGGAGATTATTTCGTCGTACGTCAAACGGCTCGTAATGCTAGTCGCACTATCAAGTCTTATCGACCAGCCATCGATAAGGTGAGTAGAGAAAATGTATACAAACAGGGGCAATTTCAATAAAAAATGAAAGATACGCTAGTATAATCCATGATTCTCTATTTCTTAAGTATTACTCTTGAGTACTTCACTACATCTCTGGTTTGTCCCTTCATTGATATCTCCCTCGTAATTATTTCACATATATGTCACGTTCTATTTGGAGAAATCCACGTGACTATTTTTGAATTTCAACGCGTCCCTGTCTAACTAAATCAACAGATGCAAATAAAGTAAAGCATACAACATCATCACCGCTGGATGACACTACTACCATGAACGCTTCCACCATAACAGTACATTGGCACAATGAAAGTCAGCCTATATATTCGGTTGACTTCCAGCCGAAACAAAGCGGCCAATCCGACCGCCTAATCACGGGAGGAGGTGACAACAATATACGAGTATGGAAATTGAATCATCAACACGTCCCAGGAGGATCCAACACCACATCTATTGAGTACTTGAGTACGATGAGAAAACACACACAGGCTGTAAATGTAATACGGTTTGACCCCACTGGTGAGATTTTGGCCAGTGCAGGGGATGACGGAACGCTCATACTCTGGAGGTTAGCAAATGGAATCATAAAAGACTTCGATACCGATGAAGACGACGACGATGCCAAGGAATCTTGGCAGGCGTTACTTCAATTGCGGTCCTCTACAAGTGAAATCAACGATATATGCTGGTCCCCAGATTCGAAATATATAGTAACAGGGTCCATGGATAATACTCTTCGAGTGTATCAAATAGAAGTGGAAGGAACAACAGGCAAGCTATCGGGAAAACTCGTTGATTCCTTAAAAAACCATCTGCATTATGTCCAGGGAGTGTATTGGGACCCTCTTAACGAGTATGTTGCAAGTCAATCGGCCGACAGATCGGTGCATATATATAGAATTACACGAAGCTCGGGAAAGTTTGGTTTAAAACTTTATCACAGGTTCACCAGACTCAACAATCACTTCATGTATCATTCTGAAACATTGCAATCATTCTTCAGAAGATTGAGCTTCTCCCCGGACGGGAATTTTCTTATCACTCCCGCAGGTTTATACAACCAATCAAGCACGGTAACATCGCTAGCGAAGGGTTCGAACCCAAGTACACCAGAGAAAAATATACCGATTATTGAGGAAAAACTAGAGGAGAAGTTTGGGGATGAAGGCACTGTTAACACCGCGTATGTGTATTCACGTTCAAGTTTTGCTACTTCCCCCATCTTCAAAATTGCCGGTTTAAATAAGCCAGCGATCGCAATATCATTTAATCCGAATCTTTATGTTATAGACAAACTGCCAAACACTGTTCCAGTCACAACTTTGGAATACAAAATGATCTTTGCTATTGCCACTCAAGATTCTATTGTGGTGTACTCTACCGATACGTTCAAACCATTGGGTTTCGCTAGTAACTTACACTATTCCTCAATAACGGACTTGAAATGGGATTTGGATGGTAGTAAAATAATAGTCGGTTCTACAGATGGATTTTGTTCAGTCGTTTCATTTGATGAAGCGATATTTGGGCAAATATATACGAATCAAAATTACAATGAGATCTTAGAGCAACGAGTTGAATCACAAGAGAAGCCTGTTGAAGCAAAGGAAGCGCCGATTGATGTTTCCGAAATGAAAGTTGATATAATCAATTTAATATCGAGTCCAGCTCATGAAGCACAATTGAGTTCATCAAGAGGAGCAGACAACCTTGATGCCATGCAAGTGGATGATCATGAGGAGCCTATGGCAATCAGTGAATCGCGTGTTAAAGTGATACCGACGATAGATACTTTCTACAAACCTAAAGAAAAGAAAAGAATTACACCGACTTTGCTTAGCAACATATGAGCTCCTTAATGGAAATCGATCAACAATAGTTTATTTATAATTATCATCGAGACTATATCAGGATACTTGATTGTAAGCGTATATCACCGATTGAAATCTATTAGTGATTCAAATGACACATTTCCAAAACTATTGATTTTTTAACGCCTGAAGGTCGAAACTTATACATCAGTTGTAGTCATAGCGTTCATCTATTCAATTGCAACTCTTTTTTCAAATTTAGTTCATTTTTCAACAGAGCTTCCAATCTTTTTCTGGCAGCGATAATCATTTCCTGTTTCTTTCTTTGTAAGGAATTGTCACGTTCGTCGAGAGGATCATCCAACTTGGTCACATCAATTTCGTACTTATCAATAAGGTTTGCTCTCTTAGATCCGTTGACTACTGGTATAGAGTCGGTCGTATTTGATGAATCAGCTGTGACACTTGTATTTTCAGGAGCCCTTGCATTCTGTGGGAAAGGTAAGCTTCCATTCTCCATGTATGCTTCCACAGTCACTTCAACTGAACCTGTTCTGTTAAGATCTAAAATTATTTGGTCCCTGGTTAATGAAGGAGCGATGGTCTGGACCACTTCGATCATGCTTTCGGTGACGGGTCTTCTATTACGATTGGTTGCTGTTCTTGGAGCAGCAGCACCTCCGTTGGCATTCACGGATGTGGAGGAGCCTTCTTCAGCAACTCTGGTTTCAGCAAGATCATATTCATTTGATTCCGGAATAGGCGAAATCAACCATCTTAAAAAGATGAATGCGACGGCTATAGTTAATATGAAGATTAAGGTGGAGGAGTCCATGACGATAGAGATGTATGGCTGGATCTTAGTTATAAATGGAATGCTTGAGTCTATTTACTGATTGGCACTTTTGGTAATGTTTTTTCATTATACTGTACATAAAAATGGATGGGAGGCGCGACACTTTACAGAACCAATGATGATAGGCAATAAGTTGGGTTAATGTTAAGGCACAGGTAAAGGTGCTTTTACCATAGTATTAGTAGAAGTGGTTGAGTTGATCCACTTATCTTTGAAACTCGTGAAATGAAAAGCTTAATATCTCCGTAAGGTTACTACAGACTTGTGTCACACATGGTAGACATATGACTACATATTAAAGACCTTAAACGTGTTAGCATATCTCACTACTTCGCCCATCAAAATAGAGCATTCATTAATTGTATTAGAAATATAATACACGCTAAGTCAGAATTCTCGATAAATCACCCAGTGAATTGTAACAGATTTCTGGCTTTATCGAACAACTTTTCCAATGACTCCATCATTTAAAAGTCAACTTGAAGTCGTTCTCTTGATGCCTCACCTTGTATAAGAAGTTCGTTATTATTTCATTTTCCTTGCATGGTAAGTTCACAAAGTGTGTCCTCACGTGGCTGGCAGTTTCGGACTTGGTAATATGACCCCTCGACCTTTTGGTCTTGCTCTTCTTCGAGTACGTCTTCTTGCCTATCTCACTGTTTAAAATATCACCATTGATAGTATTAATAGGTGGTAGCCCGAGATTGTACTTGATATTGTATTTGGTGAGCGTTTCATCGTCGTATTCTTCGAAATCAAGAGGATCTGGTTTGGGCTTATCCTGAGGCCCGTTGGAGTTAATGTGTTTGGATAAGTAGATCTGTTGGGCTTGAAGTGCAGCCTGAGTCTTTGCTTTCTGCGATGTTTTAGACGCCGATGCCGACGCCGACATCGCCGAGCCCATGGCTCCGAGAGCACCGTAGTGTTTGCTCGACTCTGATTCGGAGTTTGACTCCTTGTGGTTTCTTGGTGGCATGATTGGTATGGATAAGTGTGAAGGGAATCAAAGAGAATCGAAGACAATTAACATAGGGAATTTCGATATCAATATATGCACGTGATACGATTGTTTCTGCTTTGGCGGAATTACGAAAATCGTTATACCTCCAGTATGCAATATTTCGCACCCAAAATCCGAGATGCAATATTCTCAACACTCTTTCGTCGAACCTCAGGCATTATTTTACTGCTACACGAGTCTACTTAGAAGTCGTACAAGTATTAGGTGGGAAATGCTTCATTGCAAGAACGAACGCACTTATATAATGTTTGAGAGTAATGTAATGACTGTCCTGTTATCTTCGAGATTTTTTGATGAATTGAGAAGGAATTGCCCAAAGTTATACCAATTTGTAGAGTATTGATGAATGTGTAGGGCATTTTCTTAAATTCTGTGAAATTTTTCGCCAAAAAAGAGACTCTGTCATGCTTCGTATTTCTAATGTAAACTTTTTAGTCGTGTCGAGATTTTACAATTCTCCCTTTCATGTCCCCATACAATCAGCTAATCATTATGCAGGAAAATTGTACGTGTTCAATGAATGCAAAATGCAAAAACGAAAGTATTGATGTCCGCCAGAATTAGAACTCAAGATTTGACAATTTCGATTGATACTAGAAGGGGTATCAAAGGTGAATCAACGTTCTTCTTCGTAAGCAAGCTGTTAGAAGACCATAAACTTTAACCTTGCAATGTATCACGTGAATATCACGCTTTAGAAAAAGTTTTCTAGAATCTTATGGAAAAATAAGGATCTAAGAGGCACGATAATGAATATATTTTTCATTGAATGCTTCAAGAGCTTCATAAATCCATACAGTACAGGACGACAAACAATTAATAGCTCTAACATCGCAATAGACTGAACGAAAACGTTAGCAGGAATGAGAATTTCCCCAACAGTAAAACTTAGTTTCAAGCGTTCTATAATCTTCCCAAGAGCAGCTACAATCAACAGAACGAGATGGAGTCCAGTTAATGTCAGATCATTTCATGCCAGTGCATCGCGCAATATCGATTTCGATCCGTACCAGACGTTAGGAGTTGAGAAAGGCGCGGAACAGAAGGATATCAAGAAGAAGTACTACGAATTGGTAAAGAAGTTTCATCCTGATGTGAACAAGGAAAAAGATGCAGAAAAGAGATTTCACAAGATCCAGGAGTCGTACGAACTTTTGAGCGATAAGGACAAGAGGGCGCAATATGACCAGTACGGTTCGTCTGCGTTTGATGCCAATGGAAATTCCAATCCTTTCGCTGGAGGAGGCAACCCATTTGGAGGTGGTGGAAACCCATTCGGAGGAAATGCAGGTGCCGGTGGAGGATTTGGATTTGATTTCGAAGACCTATTCAGCGAAGCCTTTGGCGGAGGTCGTGGGGGTCGTGGAGGTCGTGGGGCTTACGTTACCGAACATGTTGGTGATAATATCGAAGTACTTAAGTCAATTTCCTTCAAGGAGGCTATCTTCGGTAAGAAGGTCGATATCAATTACAAGGCGGTAGACACATGTAACTCATGTAAAGGATCAGGGCTAAAAACTGGAAAGAAAAAGAAGACATGTGGAACATGTCATGGTACAGGACAAAGTACCCATATTTTGGGAGGATTCCACATGTCCTCAACATGTACTAGTTGTGGTGGTGCCGGTGTCACCATTGACAAGGCCGACCAGTGTGGTACATGTCAAGGAAACGGGGTTGAGGAAATCCCCAAATCCACTTCTGTGGAGTTACCATGTGGTATCCAGGATGGTACCAGATTGAGGGTTCCAGGAGCTGGAGATGCTCCATTCGTTTCACAAGATGAGTATAACCGTGTTCGTAATGGTGACTTGATCATAAGAGTTAATGTTGCGAAGGACCCTGTATTCCTGAGAGAAGGTAATAACATTGTTGTCAAGCAAGACATCTTGATGACTACAGCAGCATTGGGAGGAGAAATTGTGGTTCCAACCATAGATGGACAAAACATCAAGTTGAAGGTTCGTCCTGGTGTTCAAAACGGCCGCAAGATGACTATACCTGACAAGGGTGTTCCAATTGGTAGAAATTTGAATAATAGAGGAGATTTGGAAGTTGTATTAAATGTTAAGACGTTGGTAGCGGAAACCCCTATTCAAACCGCGTTGTTGGAAGCGTTGGCAGATGCTTATAATGATAAGAACGCCAAGCGGACTGACGCACACTGGAAATTGGATTTGGATGATGAAAAATTGGAGACTTTTGATGAGGGTGACCATCCAACTAAAACAAGAATTGGGAAATTTTTGGGTAAATTCTTCAACATGGGTGAAAAAGAAACTAAGGACAAATGATCAAAGTCAAGATACCAGCTGGTATAAAAAGTATAAACTAATTATTTCCCGTGAGGGAGGTTCCCTGTAAATAAGCCTTTATATGTATATAGCGAAACATAGAATAATTCACGAGAGATTATATTTAAGTAAATGGAGTATCTCTGATTTATAGTGCTTTAAATTCAAATGCTAAATTTGATTAGTAAGTCATCATTTGTCTAAAGGGTCTGTCTAACCCCTTAACTGAATATAATATTGACTTGAATCAGCTAGTAGCGAGAGAATGCTTGATAATAGAGAGAAGGTTTTCAATAATGTGAAACAATATAATAATACGAATAATAATCCAGTGTCGACAAACACAACACTGCCGTACCGGTGATCCAGGACCCACGAATCACAGAATAACCACACAATAACCAAAGAATGTACCCGAAGGGTCAGAATTCTCTAATGAACCCATAATACCTGTCACGTCGTGGTATTTTGGACGATCTTGCAGATGCCCCTCGTTAAGCGCGTTTGTTTTGATTCACGAAAAATCCAAAGCAGAAATTTATTTACAACAGTGAGACTGTGAGTCTCCTTAGAAAGCGCCACGAGGGCCGAACAATAACATGATATTACGAGTGAGCCTCGAGGCCAGGCTGGGGTTGACTGGCTGAGACCTTTTGGTGGTGAATGAGACAATACTAAACCAATTTTCACAGTGTAGAATTGGAATAATGTATGATTTCGAATTAGCGACCTTCTGTGTTTGGAACCCTTTGGCTGCTCACCCCCCACTCAATTCCCCCCTTCCGCATCCATCCTCCCTAATCTCTCGTTGGTCTAGACGCTAATCTGTACTACCTACAATCTCATTACGAGCACTCCACAGAAAGATCCATCCGAGCCTGGATTGTTTGGTTGCCGAAAGCCCCGTTGTGAAATTCGTATAGGTCGTGTTTGCGCTCTTTCGCCTATTGTTTATTACAGGTCAGAAATGTTCCATACACGGTGTGGGATTGTATTTGTGACCCTTGGTAAGTCTCCATCGTCATTTTCCATTTGTTATCCTCAATACGATAACATTCAAAAATATAGACAACTCTTCTTTTAGTTTTCATTGATTGTCCTTCACAAACTTTTTTATAACGACCCCACTCACACTCGCTTAATCTATATTAATGGTTCTCATATAATCATCATGCCACCCTCCAAAGAACTCCCGCTGCTTCCTTTGGACCATAATTTGGAAGATATCGCTTTGGATCTGACTGTCACATCTTTTTCCCACTCTCAAGTCGTCAGGACTCCTTCAGGTCCCTTCGCAAGAGCACTTGGCAAACAACATCAACATACAATCATGTCAACCAAAGACGATGCCCCTACACATACCCCTAGTCCATTGAAAAACCAGTTCCCAGTCTCAAGATCTTCGTCTGTCACCAGCAACAGCTCATCCAACTCATCTAACCCCTCTACCAAAACTTCCACTGCCGAATACATTGTCCTGATGGACAAGACTCCGCAATACTTGACACCATCACAAAGGTTAATGATGCGTAAAGCACAATTGAATAATAGCATATCACGCTTCAAGACATCCGAAAATCAAGTCCATCCTACACTCAATGTAAGTGACCTCTCGGCTTCGAAAATGACTACTATTGATAGTGAGGACGAAGAAATAGACGATGACGAATATGTCTTCAATGTGCCAATCTCCCAGTCATTGACCTCCATCAACCAACGTGAAAAATTCACGTTTGGAAACAACGATCGTAAGTACTCATTGACTAATACAGATTCTACTCGCTCTTCTTCGATCTTGAGTCATGAAAGTCTGATGGACATGGACTCAGTGGCTACCAGTTGCGATGATCTTTCTATTCACGCGAGCAAGCCTAATTTGAATATTGACGAGCTTCGCTTGTCCAAAGATGCACATGATCTCACATTGTTATTCAACCAAAATGAGTTCATACAGATAAATGAAGAAAGTCGACAGCGCAAGAAGCTTTTGAGCACATTTACCAAGTTGAATGTCTCTACGCCTTCGTTGACTGTACCGGATGAAATCAGTCCGCCATATCTTAATAAGACACGCAGAATCGTATCGTCACCGGTTATACTTCAAGCAAAATCAGGAAATATCAGATCCGTCTCAACTCCTTCATTACTTTCAACGAATTTGGCTGAGCACACTCAAAATGGTTTCATGTCCAACCCAGCATTGCCCATTGCCCCTCCATCTGCTGCATCTATTCCTCAATCTTCGAGCTTCTCAAAGTATTACTCATTTACAAGACCCACATGGCTACCTCCCAAATCTTCATACGACAAAAGAAAACATCAGAAGGAATGCGAAGACATGATCTACCATGCATTAATCAAGGAGTCGAAAGAACAACAAAAAAAGTTGTATAATATCGAAAGAATACGAAAGCTAAAAATTAAAGACTTGAAAACCTGGAATTCACTTCTTGATACAGACAATTACAAGGAGTTTCAGAAGAAGCTCGAGAAGATTGATCAAATATGGTGGAGAGGAATCGCACCAGAAGTGAGATCCCAAATATGGTGGAAACACTTTGGTGGAAGAAACAAATATAGTGAGACATTTTGCAACTATTTTTTAACAAAAGTTGATGATAATATTCTCCCCAAAATCTTCAAATTAGAGAAGCTTATCCTGGATAGCAAAAAATCAAAGCTTTCACTAGAACAATACAAAAGATCTAGCCATAAGGAAATTTCATCCCATGCCTACATAAATTTGGTCAAAGTCGATGCTGAGTTAAGCGACAAGATTATTGAGTCGTTGAGTTGCAAAGTCAACGGAAGCTTGAAACTTTCTTCATTGAAAATACTATATGACAAAATAACGAACGATTTGTTGGATGTGTACCCGGACCTTAACTATTTTCAGCATTATGAGGTAATTCAAAATTTGACAAGTGTCGTGATATGCTTGGTTCTATATCTTTATGAATCTGCGCCTGCCAACCAAGACGCAAACTTGCTAAAGTATTACTTCACAGGAATCAATCATTTGGCAGCAATCTTCTATTTCAACTACAGAAATATTTATAAGACATTTTTAAGTGTTTGTCAGATTTATGAACTTCATGCTCCGAGCTTGTTGATGAGTTATCAAGTCTTGTCCTCGAGCACCAATAAACCATCAACCGAGAAGACGATCGTTGTGAGCTCCTTATATGACTTCTTCATTGAAAAATTCGAACGTACCCTACTCAAAAATTTGAGCTCATTGTTCACTCATTTCAAGGTGATGAATATAACCACATTAGACTACTTACCACTGTTGGTATTGGGTTTATTATCCAATATATTAAACTTCCAAGTGTCCAACGTTTTGATTGATGTCTATATTTTCGAACGAGAGGACTTTTTAATTAAATTAATTTTGGGGTTATTCAAGACCGCTCAACACAAATTGTTCGGTAACAAGCAAGAAGTACTCGAATTATTAGGAGTCAGACCTCCCCCACAGTCATCTGAGTCTCATGAGGATATTTTCAAGTATCTCAATGTCGGGAATGAATATGAATTTATGGAAACAATTAAGAACATAGATATATGAGTCGCCATTTTACATCTTTGTATTTAATTCAATCAAAATGGTAACATCGCACCTAATTGGAGTGTTTCGCTTTACAGAAGTCGATACTAGCTTCGAACTGCTATATCATATATGATTAATTACTATTATATATTGAAGATAGGTATAATACACTATTAATGTACAAAATCATGATTTTGCGTTATTGATTGCATTCAAAAGCTCTTCCCCATCAGTCAGAGTTTTTACTTTCAAGATAAACGTCTCAATCTTTTTGCTTGAAGGATTGATTGTGGGAATTCTCACGGATGACCCATTTCCAATAGAACTGTAAGTGAAATCCTTCGAAACTGATGTATTAAGTAAAATCCTCAATCCTCCATCAGCTCTAACCAATATTCTCGACTTATTAGTCTGGGAATTCTTTAAAACTTTCAAATCGCCTAGCCCCTTATTTGCATACGGTTGTTCCTTATTATCGGGATCAAAGAGTAACAATTTAGTTCTCTTTTCGAAAAGAACTTGTTCATCCTCTTCACCAGTGCTTGGAGATGCAATCTTTTCTGATGCTAACAGGGCAACTGGTTTGAAATCTCCTCCAGTTTCTTCCTCTGGAACTGATTCAGCATTTTGGCTACTCTTGACTTCGCCAAAAGCAGAAGATGAAGCACTATTAAAGCCTCCAAATAATGACTCATTAGATTTAGGAGCACCACTGGTAGCACCAAATGTGAATGCGCCAACTTTTGGGGAATCTGCTGAAGCACTTGTATTTTCAGATTCAAAAATTGATGGCTTTTGTACATTTGCAGAGTTGTTTGAACTGTTTCCAAAAGAAGGTGTCGATGCTGGAGTTGGTGCTGCAGGAGTTGTACCGGAGCCGAAGCTGAATTTTGATGCGCCTCCTGTAGTGGAACCGAAAGAAAACATCTTGGGTGTTTCATTTGCACTAGTTGGAACGAAAGAAAAAGACTTTGATCCGGTCTCAGGTTTTGATTCAGAACCAACAATACTAGCTATCGTATCTGGATTCTCAATGGGCTCCACACCTACTGACGCAGAAGATGGGCTCTCCTTTTTTCCAGATGCAGATTGTATAGCAGTAGTTCCACTATTGCCGCTAGCGCCAAAGTTAAATGGTTTCAGAGAAGTTATTGAAAAATGTTTTGGCGCCAGTTCATTTTCATCTTTAGTTGCAGGTTGAGGATTGAAGCCAAAAAAAGGCTTTTCAGACTTTGATTCGCTATTATTATTTGTGCTTTTGGACTTGGAGAAATCAAACGAGAATCCAGGCTGTTGCTTTTCTGGCCCACTTTCCTCATTTTCTTTTTTTGTGAATAAAGTGCCTCTAGATGCCGACTGCTGAGATCCAAAACTTAAAATTGGTGGTTGAGAGTTACTTGCTGGTACGCTGTTATCAAATTTTAAAGGAGGTTTAGGGGCATCTGGGGCTTCTGGGGCACCTGGTACAACAAAATTGAACGTCGCCTTAGTTGTAGGTGTTGGATTAAATTTCCCAAATGTAAATGCAGGTTTTGGATTTTCGCTTAATGTGGGGGTAGGGGTTCCAAAACTGAACGGGTTCAGCTTAAGCTCAGGGCCGGATGATGCAAATGCGGATACTGCTTTGGTCTCAGACTCTGAGAGTTTGGCCTCCTCTTTATTTTCGGGGCTAGGGTTAGATGCTGGAGTCAACTTAAAAACACTGTCCTTGATTGGCTTGTTGAAGCTAAAGGTTGGGCCCTTTATCTCTATCTCTGACTCAGAATCAGAATCATCCTTTTTCTTTTGGGGCTTAGGGCCAAATGAAAATGGGGATTCTTTTACAGTATGTTTTGAAGTTAATGTGAATTTGGGACCCTCAATTTTGATGTCGTCTTCCAGATCTGAATCTGATTCTGAATCTACAATTTCAACGTCCGCTGTTTTAGATGTAGCAGGCGCCTCTGTGGGCTTTGAAGTTGCGGTAGGGATTACCGTAGCTGTCACTGGTGCTGTTGATGCCGTGGAATTGAAAGATGGAGTGGCAGTTGAACTTGGTGCGACAAACGAAAATCCTTTAGGGTTTGATGATATAGCTGCTGCATTTGTGTTTGCTGATCCGAATGAAAACAATTTCTGACCAGTCGAGTTCTCCGTAGACGATGAACCGAATGAAAATACCTTCGATGGGACAGCTTGTGCCAGGGTTGGGGCTGGTATAAATCCAGAATCAATACCGTCGTAATATTCAATATACTTTTTTGCCAATGAAGTGAAATTTATTACAGTATTAGGGACATTGGCTTTATTCACAGCTTCGATAAACTTTTCATTCAAAGCTCTAATCCTAGAATTATTATCCTCTGAGGACACATGACCAGCATTCAGCGATGGCTGTGTGCCGCTAAGTCCAAATCCGTTGGATGTGGCTTGGATGCCTCTAAATCCATTCAGTCCTTGCATTGATGACGTTCCTCTTGGTTTGAGGACCTTCCGTTTTGCCATCACATCAGAGGATGCTTTGATGATTTGAGGCACATCTTCACCGTCACTAACCTCTGGTTGTGTACTTGTGATTTGAGCTCCTGCTCTTCTCTTAGACATCGCTATTGATTTGACTAGCCTTTACTTGGACATATCTACATCTAGGTGTTTTGAAATAACTCGACTATTACTCACGTGCCAGACTTCCTCCCCTGAGGGCTATAGCCCTGGTATCCGTGATCTTGCTACAAATTCGCGTGATATTTTGCTTTCCTGAGAACTCACGTGACTAGACTTTTTCTCCTGGCCTGCACCTTGGTGTGCGGCGCTACTATAAAGACCCTATTAGGATATTTGACTACCATAATTTGTCACGTGCAGATATGTGGCAACAAAATTTTCCACTGTATTGAAGGGAAAATTTTTATAAGTCCTAAGGCTATTCTTTTCAGAGTTCTTTTTAGTTAGCATCGACAGACAAGTATGTGACAACAAGATACAAATGAGTGATTGATGATGAGAACACAGCCAACGAACTTGGCATATACTGCTATCACCTTGCCTAAAGAGTTTTGGCCAGGTCGTTGACTACATTTTTCAAAACGTATGAGCAAGATTAATGAAAATGATGATCAACAAACAGTGATGAAAGAAATCAAGCCTAGTGGTAAATTAAAGGATTGCATCCAACGTCACATAGATAAGGAAGAGAATGAAATAAAACTTCCGTGGGCGCTTATCAAGACAGCAATGAAATAATCCTTAAAATACCAATGATAATCAAAACTGAAAAAAACATCGTTCTCTCATAGTCAATCATGTGTTTTTTTTAGACAAACCAGTACTAACATATCTAGAATGGCTCCAAAGGTTCAACAAACTAAAGCTGCTAAGGCTGCTGCCGCTTTAGCCGGTGGTAAGAAAGGAAAGAAAAAGTGGAACAAGGGTAAGGTTAAGGACAAGGCCCAACACGTCATCATCTTAGACCAAGAAAAATACGACAGAATTTTAAAGGATGTCCCAGGTTACAAGTTTGTGTCTGTTTCCGTCTTAGTTGATAGATTAAAGATTGGTGGTTCTCTTGCCAGAGTCGCTTTGAGACAATTGGAAGAAGATGGAATCATCACCCCAGTCTTGAAACACTCCAAGCAAGCCATTTACACCCGTGCTTAAACAAAAATTCAACAATATATTGTCCTGAAATAAAGCTTACCTTCTAATGTTTTATTTATATAGTATACAATGGGAAACAATCTTATCATGTTAGTTTTATTTGGTCTATGTTCATGAATTTTTACAATGTATAATCATCTTTCGAAAATTTCAGCTATGATTGTAGAATTCGCAGTTGAAATCAAAAGCGTGCGGAATTGATGGAATTCTGTGAAAATGGATGATGTTTCATACACGAAGAAGATTTATTGTTGGAGAAAATACAGCATGCTCCTGGTTTACTCATTAGTCTTTCAATACTCATCTACTCGAAAGCCTTAATATATACTTCCTTCCTTTGTCCGAATTTTTTCTTAAACCGGCATGTGGGGACACCACTAAAAATCGTATATATAGTTGCGAAGAATCGACGATTTTTGCAGTTACTTTGCAATGTTCACCTCGGTATCACCAACATTGGACAGGGGTTAACAGTTGTCTTGCGATGTTAAAGTCGGCACTTGGTCAACGATCTGTCCTACGAAACCTTATCAAAAAAGGCAGCCATGCTCATTCAATAAAAAGTCATCTTCAAACACAGTTCAGAGTCTTAAACTCTTGCAATGCTAGACGCTCCTTTTTGAACTTTCCCTTTGTTGATGATCTGGCTCAATCGCATAAGATATCCAGAGTCATACATTGCAATCAAGAAGAAATTTACGATGTTGTGTCTAATGTAACATTGTATAAGGAGTTCGTGCCATTTGTCGAAGAATCGTTCATTAAAGAAAGTCAAGGACAATCATCATTAGCTGGTCTTAAAGTGGGCTGGAAACAATTCGATGAACTGTTTGAATGCGACTTGGAGTGCAAGCCGCACGAATCTGTTATTGCCAAAAGTGTTACTATTTCATTGTTCAGTGAATTGTACACGGAATGGACCTTCAAACCAAGAAAGTCGCTTCGTGGTGAGAGCTGCACCGTAGAATTAACATTGAGGTACAAGTTCATAAACCCAATGTATAATACCATTAGCTCAATGTTCTCCGAACAAGTCACTTCAATAATGATAAAAGCATTCGAAACCAGAGTGCTGAAATTGAAATCTGATAAGGCGGGTAAACTAGAGAATATTTGAGTCTCAATACAAGCATGATCCATCATGATAGAAGGGGCATTGGTGATGAAGCAGGGGTGTAAGCAGGGGTGTATATAGCCTAGATCATTTTCATAGAGAGCATAAGGTTAGCATTCCTGTTGTTAAATCGTTTCACTCATGCCATAAACAATCAAATTCTACTCCGAAATACGTGACTATCATAGTTTCTGTAATGTTTAAGTCTCTAATTAAAGTCGATATAATTGCCGACCGTATTTTTAACCGTATTTTTAACCTATTACATACTTAAATCGCTGTTTGCATCCTCGAGCAATAGTCTCAAACATCCTTCGGGATCAACCCGTGAGAGCCCACAATGTATTCTTTAAGAAAGTGATTTGGGACTTTGGTTAGTGCTGACTCAGGTAAACTGAACCCGTTGACATCCTTGAAAGAGAAACTTTTCTTTCTAAAGCTTGAAGAGTTGCCAGAAGTGGAATTCATACTGACCAAACTGCTCGAACTGCTCGAATTTGAAAAGAATGACGAAAATGCTGACTGTGGAGAAGAATAACTTGGTGTATTGTTTGAGTATTTCACTCTCAAGTAAGCAAAGTTCAACGGAGACAATGTGGTTGGTCTGCACAACGACTTACTGACCCAAGAGTCATCCATTGTTAAAGGCTTAATGCATCTCAAACAATTTCTGTAGAATTTTCTTTTGCCTAGTACCTTTTGATTAATTGGTTCCCATTTATGATCTCGAGAAGATCTTGATCTTAGTTGGGCCGACCCAGAACTGGATCCCTGATAGAATTCTTCATTCTCTGCCAAGACAACTTCACCATCTTCATCCTCGTCATCTTCGTCATCAGATTGGTGAAGGTCGCTAAGGTTTTCGATATCATCCTCTTCATAATCGTTGTTTCGAGATGGCATACTAACACTTGTAAGATTCTGAGTTGAATTTGAGGTTGAACTGTTGTTTTTAAGTGAAGCCTGCTTCGTTTTATTAGTAATATTGCTATTCATGTTAGGCAACATTGAATTTCTAGCAACAAGCTCAAGAGCTTCCTCGTCATCATAGTATTCTTCATCATCGTCATCGTCGTCAACACCATAATTATAGCGATCTTCCCCAGAGTTTGTTCTAATTAAGTCATCATAAACAGAGAAGCCAGGATTCAAATTCGAACGAGCTAATTCTAAAGTAGATGCTCTTGTACCTGATGATGGAGAGTAAGTAGCGAAACTATGACTTCTATTCTTGGGGCTCTGTATGACTTTCGCACTTGAGGCAAAATCAACACTATTGTTTCTCGTGGAAGTTGATGATGAGGAAAGTTTCAGTTTCAACTTTGACAATTTACCTTTAATCGAATTGGGCTCCGAATTGGAACGAAGCCTATTTTTCAGATCAATATTTGCACTTCTAGCTAGTAAATTAATAGTCGAGGAAGTTCCCGTTAATGATACAGATCTATCCCTTCTCCTTCTTCTAGGGACAGTTCTAAAGCGAGGTAACTCACGCTCGTTCAAGTCAAGAGAAACATCTCTTCCAACACCTATCGCCATATGCCATTCTATCAAATCTTTTGTGGACTGAAAATTGATCAAGATTTGCTCACTTTCAAGTCTCATACGTAATACATTGGGCCTTTTCTTATAATCAATGGCCAAGCCGATTCTTGATCTTTGCAAGGAGTACGAGCGAATGAGTCTCTTAGATTGTAACCGTTTAGCTAATTTACCATCAAAATCATCTTCGATAAAGTTTGCTGATTGAGTTTCGTTTAATAGATTAAGGCGTTGGCAAAACTTATAAAATTGAAGATCAGTGTCTGAGGTCATGTATGACTTGACATTTTTTAATTCCAGTTCCTCAAATTCATTATTGGTGCGTTCAGGTGATTGAGATATTGCTCTAAACTGTAATAAATGAGCCTCCAATGTACTAGGAATATGGTAAAAATTCAATTGAGTTGAATTTAACTCCATAATGACATGCTTCCATGATCTCGTTGGAGCAGGTTCGTACGGGGTCAACCACTCCAACTTTCGAGACACCACTCCGATCTTGTAACTTGATGGGGTGTATGCGGGGGATGATTCATTAACGTCTTCAGGTGCAAATATAGGGTAACGAGGACAGCCTCCCGGAGGCAAAGTATCGTAGCTAGGTGGAGAGACTGGGTTGGGCTCAATAAGCAGAAGATAGTCGTCCTGTTCGTTGGTGAAGTTTAAAATTGTTCTTGGAAGTGGTTGAATTACATTCTTAGCTGCGAGGGTTGAATGACTACCGGATGATGGCGGTGGCTGCAGGTGTTGATATAATTCCACGGAGCTTGGTGATGGGGGAGTACTAGGTCTATCGGACTTTCCCGGGGGACTTGTTGCTCGGGAAGATGCTGGAGAGCTGTTGGCTGATCTTAAGCTCGACGAGTAACCTGAGGATGAATCTTGCGATGAATTAGACACTATTGGATTTCCAGATTGTGTAAGCCTAGGACTAGCGGTGGAGATAGAGGTGGTGGGCATAATGTCGGACAGCGATGATGTTGATTTGAGACTGTAGCTCGTAAACGGTTGCTTCACTGTAGGAGGAGGCACCGGATAGTTGGGACTCAAATGAGAAGGGTGCTGTGAAACTTTGAACATTCTGGACCTGAAGGGATTCTAATTCCATAAGCAACGAGGGTAAGCCGAATACTAATAGTATGATTAAGATGGGCTGTTCAGAGCTTTAAATCGATTATTCGGTTTGGATGATTCAATAGGTATATCACGAGATTTAGATGAAAGGAAAGCGAAGATGCAGACTCAGAAAGACACAGATCTATATGCGGATAGTGGTAGCCTAATAGGTTTCTTTAAAGATATTGTAGGAAGACGAAAGTTACCGTGGAGAAAGTATTGAAAAACGATGAAGATGAGCTTGTATAAAGCTGTGGATTGTCCATATGAATATGATACTTTCTAAGCGCACAATACCGCAATTCTGAGTGTGAAATAGGTAACGATCTGCAAAAGCAACGCTGAGGAAGTCAGTGGACCAGATCAAAAATCCGAGGAAGCCTGGCACACTACTATCGGGTGGGTTTATAACTCGGGAAGACAAAAGTTACTTGCCGGACAAAAAAATACTTCGGAATTCAACTCAGAGATGTTGAAGCTATTGATGATGGACAATTTTACTTTCAGTTCCACTATACTACATATGTGTGCAGTCAAACAACTAACAGCCTCACCTGTCACCATCGCACCTTACCGGTACAGCCTTTACCGACTTTTCAGGCGATACGGATCCACAGCTAGCAAAACAACCTCTATCTTTGTTCGACCCCTATCTAAAAGGAGTGGGTTTCGGGTCGCGGGATCTAATTGGTTACGTGAGAATCGGAAGGTGCACTCCGGGAATAGAAACATAATGTGCCCCTCGAAGGACTTATACACCCTACTAATTCAACACGGGTGTCTGACTCCGTCAGCAAAGCTGCCTTGAACCGCAAGCAACTTAGGGCCTGGAGAACTTCTCTGCAGTGATATAAAACGTACAGTGCCTCAATCACTGAAATCCCTTTATTGCACACCCGTAAATTCCGATAGTGTACCTAATTTCACTTTTCGCTGCCTGTCATGCCATTATCGTGCTTATCCGATAGATGGAATTTTGTGTCAATAACCGTTATAGCCGGGTAAATCCCGCTGTGAATTTCTCATTGCGATCGTAGTGTTCTACTAATTGCGAAGATGTCTCCACTTTTCGATCAAAGCAACCTACCCAATTGGTATTCAATCAACTGCAGCATTAAAAGAATTCGGTGAACTAAAACTCAATTCGAAGAACACATGCATCATTATTGAAAGCTTTGAGCAGGTTTTATTGCATTGTGAACCACTCAAAGAAATCCGCTACGACCTTCGAGTTATGAAATCTTGGACTTCGCTTTTAATGTCAATCGAAGTTTACAAGACCAGATTCAAGTAGTGTCGCCATAGTTTTCAAATTCACATACTAGTTCATAACGCATTTGAATGATTCAACTACATATACAAGCATTTATGTAGGTAAAAATGGACGAAATATTCCAGGTTAAGTGATATCCTTCAATATTGCAACTCGATGCCCGGCAACTACCTCGTGATTAATGGTGTTCTTACCTTTAGAAAATTTACCCTCTATAACTTTTGAACTGGAGTACTTACGAATCTCCATGCGTCCTTACGGTTATAAATCACACTCTCTACTTTTGCAATGACTTGTGCCCCTTGCTTTGAATTGTTCTAAAGAAACCCCCATTCAATATTTGCTAATATACTGCCAGAGATCTTTGTTACTTTTCCATTGATCCGAGATTCAGTTTTTTTAACATAGTACAGTATTTCCCAGCATAAATTCGCAACCCCTCATAGTAGGATGTCGTCCTGGACAATTCCAATTAACCTTAGATTAATTCTCGAATTCGTGACCTAGCGAAATAGAAAGCCGCCCAGCCCAAAACAGAAGCACCATTACTTCAAGCTTTAAATGCATCTATTTGGAATAATCAAATTCGTAGAATTGAAGAATATAAAGTCGTTCATGATACTTCGCTTGTTCGCCAAAATATTTGAAAGTTTGCGTGTGCCATTAACTTCAATTTTTTCGCATTTCAAGACTCATTATTTCGCCAGATACAAGATCGAATTTCCTTCTGCCAAATCTAGGATTCTTCTTAGCCAAGTTTTAAATTTCGTTTGTAAGCTTTCTTGATGTCGTCAACTCATTTTATAGATTACGTAATTAGTTATTGACATTGCGAATATTAGGGGTGAATGAACCAAACAATTTGGAGGATATATGATCCCCGACATTACTTAGAATTGAAGAGACTGCAAATTCCGTGAAGGTTGAGTATATCAGGAACTGTATCGAGCACTCTGTAAACCGCTTCCAAACATGCTTGGAGATGAAACCTCTTTGACTGATATTAACCTAGCGACTTGCGAATTTTTCCAAGCGTATACATTTACACTGGTAGAAAGCGACCACCAATTTTCTTAATAGCGTATACCGCTATGTTGGAGGACGTAATTTCAATGTTGAGATTACGACCATTTTTTTACATTCTAGCGAACTCTTCGTTTCACAGCCACGGCTTCTGAATTTTTTGTCACATCGTTGCGAAATCCTATAACTACAAATAACTTCCTTTTTATAAAGAGAATCTCAAATTTTATAGTATGAATTATATAACATGTATAGGACGAATATATGAAATTTTAAAACGAGTTTTAATTTCAATATGAGCGAAAACTCAGTGGGTGCACAACGAACATATTTTTAATGCCTACGACATTAGAAATTCTTTGCACGACATTCTGATAAGCAGGGTGTGAATTTATGCTGGGAAATACTGTA